>CAUDMG010003225.1:1047500-1055000 GCA_958450375.1 Homarus gammarus
ATTGTCAGTATATATACGAGGATTATCCATTTGTTTTCTGTTTCTCGTTCTACTTACCATTAGGGTTTAATTATATGCATTAGGGGGGAAACTATAATACTAGATGTGATATAATTATAAACCTCATCTGTGAGTTTTTTTTTTTTTTATTAAGGTGTTGTCGTCTCACACCATAAATACATTCATCATCATTCTGGTCTTAGTGTGAAAATGTTAAGGAATTATGGTGTGATGATTACTGCATGACATATTAGCATGGGATACATTAATTCCCATGATACATATAACTGCATGATCGTAAAGTTAAGTAGAGACGGATTAGTAGGTGAGACGGCAGGCACATGGAAGGGTCCGATCTGTTCCTGTTTGATAATATTGAGAAATTATACGACTTAAGAGGGGACATGTTGACGTTAGTGATACATCCTCTCCCATCCTCTTCCATTTGTCCGTGTTTGTCCTTCCCTTCCTTACAGATTTCTCGTGGAAACTAATGACAACGAGGAAGCCATTGTACCAGCCATTCAGAGAACAAGTTAAACGCGCTAACACTCTGAAAGAAATACAATCGTTGCCATTTCGTTATTTCTTCTCAGGATGGAGCCGTGTTTGTAGTGGCAAAACTCCTCTAATTGTTGCGATCTCGTCTTTTTTTTCCGTCACATTATTTTTATTGTGTGTGTGTGTGTGTGTGTGTGTGTGTTAGCTGCAGCGTGAGGAGGTGTGTGTGTGTTAGCTGCAGCGTGAGAAGGTGTGTGTGTGCTAGCTGCAGCGTGAGAAGGTGTGTGTGTGCTAGCTGCAGCGTGAGAAGGTGTGTGTGTGTGTGCTAGCTGCAGCGTGAGGAGGTGTGTGTGTGTGTGTGTGTGTGTTAGCTGCAGCGTGAGGAGGTGTGTGTGTGTGTGTGTGTGTGTTAGCTGCAGCGTGAGGAGGTGTGTGTGTGTGTGTGTGTGTGTGTTAGCTGCAGCGTGAGGAGGTGTGTGTGTGTGTGTGTGTGTGTGTGTTAGCTGCAGCGTGAGGAGGTGTGTGTGTGTGTGTGTGTGTGTGTGTGTGTTAGCTGCAGCGTGAGGAGGTGTGTGTGTGTGTGTGTGTTAGCTGCAGCGTGAGGAGGTGTGTGTGTGTGTGTGTGTTAGCTGCAGCGTGAGAAGGTGTGTGTGTGTTAGCTGCAGCGTGAGGAGGTGTGTGTGTGTGTGTGTGTGTGTGTGTGCTAGCTGCAGCGTGAGGAGGTGTGTGTTTGTGTTAGCTGCAGCGTGAAAAGGTGTGTGTGTTAGCTGCAGCGTGAGGAGGTGAGTGTGTTCCCCGACCCTTACTGGTACATCACCCAACCTAAAAGCCTTGAGGGATTTATTTTCTTACACCACCAATCATCACAAACCTTTTTTTTTATGTCATCACTAATTCTTCTTCTTCCTCCTTTCACTAATGCCTACATGACTCACAACAGCGTCATGGAGTGTTCATTAACAAAAACAATACAAAAAACATTCAAATAAGGAGAAAATTCTACTCCTGCTCAAGACAATGGACCTTAAGAGTCAGAAAGCGCGTCTGAGAGCACACTATTTGTCCATATTTGCCAGGGTAGAATATTTCCGGGTTAGTTCTGGCTTTCTCCGGCTATTTCAGGGTTTACTTCCGGTTATTCCGAGATATATAAATGGATTATATATCGACATGCAAGAATACATTGATTTAGTATGTAAAGTGCATAGGTAAAGGAAATATACAATATACGTAGATCGTGCAAGGATACAACACACACACACACACAAACGGTTTAATACACTACCTTGCCCCCACATCATCTACACACCTGTTTCAACTTGCATTCCCACACACCTGTAGGAAACAACTGGAGTTACGGTCCAATAAGTGTGAACCTATGAACTACACACACACCAGCTGCCCCCACCCCCCACGACCCCCCCCCCCTCCAGCCTCCCTCGCCCCTTTTTTTCAAATTATGACCTTTGGCCTTTGGTGAGGGGGTAGAGAGGTGAGGGGGGTAGAGAGGTGAGGGGGGTAGAGAAGTGGAGGGGGGAGAGGGGAAGAAGGTGAGGGGTTGAAGGGGTAGAGTGGGGAGGGGTTGAAGGGGTAGAGTGGGGAGGGGTTGAAGGGGTAGAGTGGGGAGGGGTTGAAGGGGTAGAGTGGGGAGGGGTTGAAGGGGTAGAGTGGGGAGGGGTATGAAGGGGTAGAGTGGGGAGGGGTATGAAGGGGTAGAGTGGGGAGGGGTATGAAGGGGTAGAGTGGGGAGGGGTATGAAGGGGTAGAGTGGGGAGGGGTATGAAGGGGTAGAGTGGGGAGGGGTATGAAGGGGTAGAGTGGGGAGGGGTATGAAGGGGTAGAGTGGGGAGGGGTATGAAGGGGTAGAGTGGGGAGGGGTATGAAGGGGTAGAGTGGGGAGGGGTTGAAGGGGTAGAGTGGGGAGGGGTTGAAGGGGTAGAGTGGGGAGGGGTTGAAGGGGTAGAGTGGTGAGGGGTATGAAGGGGTAGAGTGGTGAGGGGTATGAAGGGGTAGAGTGGTGAGGGGTATGAAGGGGTAGAGTGGTGAGGGGTATGAAGGGGTAGAGTGGTGAGGGGTATGAAGAGGTAGAGTGGTGAGGGGGTATAAGAGATGAAGGTATATCTCATGTTAACCATTCAACTCATGACCACAGCTCTTTTGACCCAACAGGTATACATACATCACTATTATAGAGTGACTAACGCCACCCAGACCCCAGAGAAGCACAGCGGCTTCCTGGTGTACAAGACAGGGTGAACCATCAACACCCTCCTTAACATTACCATAACTGATTACCTCCTCTCCTCCACCGCCTCACAAAAAACTCGTTATGAATGTGTGAGATTTAGTGGTATAGTCTCTTAATATAACTTTGATAGTGTCTGTCTGCCTGTTTTTCTTATCTTTGTGACGGCGCTCTCTGTCTGTCTTTTGTCATATGCTTGTAACGGCGCGCTGTCTGTCTTTTCTGTCTGTCTGTGTCTCTCTGTCTGTCTCTTAACCCTACGACACGCCATCTATCTTTTTATCAGTGTCTGTCAGTTTGTCTCTTTCATCTCGGGTGGCTTTTTCTTGTTGTCTTTGTGTTTGTCTACTCCTCTTTCATCTCTCTCTCTCTACACTACACTACACCCCTGACTGTATACCGTGTGTAGTGCAGAACATTGTAATATGTATTGAACACTCCATTTACACCCCGCTGTGATGTCATGCTGCATCCAGATTACATTATCCACCTCTATACACGTTTACTTTTCTTTGTTGTCACGAAACATTGATCAAAATGAGAGAATGTGATGAATTTGTAACTAACAACAACAGGAACAATAATAATAACAATATCAACAATAATAACAATAATAACAACAACAATGATAAAAACTTAAAATAATAGTAAATATAACAACAAATCAACGCAAAAAGTAAAACAAAACAAAAATGACAGACAAAATACAGGTTTAACTTTAGCTGAAATACCCAGATGTCACGAGATACGAGCGAGTGTGTGTGGTATAAACCTGAGGTATTATGAACAATATATATAAAAAAGAAGTTTGTAAACGTGACCTCAAACAAAAAGAGTCGAACAGTACAACCAAACATTGTGGGAAAATACGAAACGAAAAAAAAAATGATACAAAGAAGAGATTAGATTTTTTTTGTGGTATAACAATAGTGGGAAATTTGTGTGTGTGAGAGAGAGAGAGAGAGAGAGAGAGAGAGAGAGAGAGAGAGAGAGACACACACACTTCTCTATTCCGTCTCTACTTCACCACGAGGAAGAAGAGAAAGATGAAGGAGGAAAGAGGTAAGGAACCGCTGTGTGTGGGAAGCAAACTCTTCCCTCCCTCTCTCTCATAAAGTCAAAGACCGCCTCATAATTCTCCATGGGGAACAGTTACCTCATAATTTTCATCACTGGGAAAATACATCACATTTTTCATTACGGAGGAGATGTCTTGGCTCTATGAACAGTGAGAATCTACTTATGCTCCTTCAAGGGTGAGGATCTACTTATGCTCCTTCAAGGGTGAGAATCTACTTATGCTCCTTCAAGGGTGAGAATCTACTTATGCTCCTTCAAGGGTGAGAATCTACTTATGCTCCTTCAAGGGTGAGGTTCTCCTCATAGTTCTCAAGGATGAGGAGACCGCTCAGAATCTCTCAACAGCTCGGGGCCTTTTCGCTCACTCCACAACAAGAGGAAGTTACATCATATTTCTTCAAGATGAAAAACAAACTCCTATTAGCCGGGGAAGTTACCTCATAATTTTGATGAGCTGTGACGAGGAAAATTGCCTCAACTCCTGATGACAAGTGAGGAGGAAAATTACGTCACAATTCTTATGAGTTATGAGGAGTATTTTCTCACAATTTTCATGAACTGTGAGGAATATTAACTCCCGATCGTCATGAGTAGTGAGGGGTGGGGGACTAATTGCCTCACAACTCGCATGAATAAGAGTATTACCTCACGACTCTCATGCACCGTGAAGAAGCCTCACCTTTCCTCAGTCATCCTCAAAAGGTTAGACGTCAGATTTTTGTATCCATCCCCACCATAGCCCTCAGTCCTACTCACTCCCACCCTAGTGTTAAGCTCGTCTCCCTCAACCAACGTCACGACACCTTAAACATTTCTTCCTCGTGATCGCCTCTTAGTGATCGGCTCATTCAAGGTGCTTTTGATCGCCTCCCCTTCCTCTCCTTACACCACAAGATCAAACCAACTTGGCCTCGCTTCTCTCGTCTTCCTGCTTATCCCCGTCGCTTCTATTCTTGTTTTAATACCCCAGAGTGACACTTCCAATATCCATTGCTGTATCTTAGTCGCTGCTCCAACCAACCAACCAATCTCTCCTCCTACTCTTTCTTCATCAACGCCCACATCTCCACGTCTTATAGCTAATACCACAATTTCCTTGATTTACTTTTCTCACACACCCCTCCAAGATGCCCATCCTGCCTCATTCTATCCCTCTCTTCATCCTCCAACACTAAGTCCAATTATTTTAAACTCATCCACCTTCGTTTGTTCCATCTTTCTCCAATACAATATCCTGATGCAAAACAATCCTGTCTTCCCTACACACCTTGGCCTCTGTCTTCCCTAAACACCTTAGCCCCTGTCTTCCCTACACACCTTGGCCTCTGTCTTCCCTACACACCTTAGCCCCTGTCTTCCCTACACACCTTAGCCCCAGTCTTCCCTACACACCTTAGCCTCTGTCTTCCCTACACACCTTAGCATCTGTCTTCCTAGCGTTTACAACAACTCGGTGCACCCATCACATTCAACAAACAGTGAGAGACCCAAGACTAAACCTTGATGTAGACCAATTCTCACATCAAAACTGTTGCGTGATACTCTAAACAGTCCTTAGGTCCACCAACGCCACTACAATATATCGGGTTTCATTGTCGGCGTCTTCTTCAGGTACCAATACACCGTTTCTCTCGGGATTCTCTCTGTTCCTTCCCAAGACCAACAAACTTATGATACAACTTGCCACACGTCTCTGATTATGTGTGAGGAGGAATATACTGCCTCACGGCTATCATTAGCTGTGAGTAGGGATAGTTGCCTCACGACTATTATGAGCTGTGAGTAGGGATAGTTGCCTCACGACTATTATGAGCTGTGAGTAGGGATAGTTGTCTCACGACTATTATGAGCTGTGAGTAGGGATAGTTGCCTCACGACTATTATGAGCTGTGAGTCGGGATAGTTGCCTCACGACTATTGTGAGCTGTGAGTAGGGATAGTTGTCTCACGTCTATTATGAGCTGTGAGTTAGGGATAGTTGTGTGAGTAGGGATAGTTGCCTCACGACTATTATGAGCTGTGAGTAGGGATAGTTGCCTCACGACTATTATGAGCTGTGAGTAGGGATAGTTGCCTCACGACTATTATGAGCTGTGAGTAGGGATAGTTGCCTCACGACTATTATGAGCTGTGAGTAGGGATAGTTGCCTCACGACTATTATGAGCTGTGAGTAGGGATAGTTGCCTCACGACTATTATGAGCTGTGAGTAGGGATAGTTGCCTCACGACTATTATGAGCTGTGAGTAGGGATAGTTGCCTCACGACTATTATGAGCTGTGAGTAGGGATAGTTGCCTCACGACTATTATGAGCTGTGAGTAGGGATAGTTGCCTCACGACTATTATGAGCTGTGAGTAGGGATAGTTACCTCACGACTATTATGAGCTGTGAGTAGGGATAGTTACCTCACGACTGTTATGAGCTGTGAGTAGGGATAGTTGCCTCACGACTATTATGAACTGTGAGTAGGGATAGTTGCCTCACGACTATTATGAGCTGTGAGTAGGGATAGTTGCCTTACGACTATTATGAGCTGTGAGTAGGTATAGTTGCCTCACGACGATTGTGAGCTGTGAGTAGGGATAGTTGCCTCACGACTATTATGAGCTGTGAGTAGGGATAGTTACCTCACGACTATTATGAGCTGTGAGTAGGGATAGTTACCTCACGACTATTATGAGCTGTGAGTAGGGATAGTTACCTCACGACTGTTATGAGCTGTGAGTAGGGATAGTTGCCTCACGACTATTATGAACTGTGAGTAGGGATAGTTGCCTCACGACTATTATGAGCTGTGAGTAGGGATAGTTGCCTTACGACTATTATGAGCTGTGAGTAGGTATAGTTGCCTCACGACGATTGTGAGCTGTGAGTAGGGATAGTTGCCTCACGACTATTATGAGCTGTGAGTAGGGATAGTTGCCTCACGACTATTATGAGCTGTGAGTAGGGATAGTTGCCTCACGACTATTATGAGCTGTGAGTAGGGATAGTTGCCTCACGACTATTATGAACTGTGAGTAGGGATAGTTGCCTCACGACTATTATGAGCTGTGAGTAGGGATAGTTGCCTCACGACTATTATGAGCTGTGAGTAGGGATAGTTGCCTCACGACTATTATGAGCTGTGAGTAGGGATAGTTGCCTCACGACTATTATGAGCTGTGAGTAGGGATAGTTGCCTCACGACTATTATGAGCTGTGAGTAGGGATAGTTGCCTCACGACTATTATGAGATGTGAGTAGGGATAGTTGCCTCACGACTATTATGAGCTGTGAGTAGGGATAGTTGCCTCACGACTATTATGAGCTGTGAGTAGGGATAGTTGCCTCACGACTATTATGAGCTGTGAGTAGGGATAGTTGCCTCACGACTATTATGAGCTGTGAGTAGGGATAGTTGCCTCACGACTATTATGAGCTGTGAGTAGGGATAGTTGCCTCACGACTATTATGAGCTGTGAGTAGGGATAGTTGCCTCACGACTATTATGAGCTGTGAGTAGGGATAGTTGCCTCACGACTATTGTGAGCTGTGAGTAGAGATAGTTGCCTCACGACTATTGTGAGCTGTGAGTAGGGATAGTTACCTCACGACTATTATGAGCTGTGAGTAGGGATAGTTGTCTCACGTCTATTATGAGCTGTGAGTAGGGATAGTTGCCTCACGACT
>CAUDMG010003225.1:1062500-1075000 GCA_958450375.1 Homarus gammarus
CCATGTGAGGTCCCTCATAACACCATCTGTGAGGGAGTTACTACACCACGTGAGGTCCCTCATAATACCATCTGTGAGGGAGTTACTACACCATGTGAGGTCCCTCATAACACCATCTATGAGGGAGTTACTACACCACGTGAGGTCCATTATGACACCATCTGTGAGGGAGTTACTACACCACGTGAGGTCCATTATGACACCATCACTACTCTACGTGTTTGCTGCTCAACACCTCTGGACACGTGGCCTCCGGGCCCTGTGTAGAGACCAGCCCCTGTCATCCACTGTAAACATTAATTTGTTTGTTCCTTTACCCCCCCCCCCCCCCCCCCCAAGGTATGTAGGGAGTCACTTCTGTCTATTATATATTTTCAGCTTTTGGGAGGAACTTTCTTAATGACCCGTTAATTGTTGTTATTATTATTATTAATATCTCCCACACACACACACACACACACACACACACACGAAAGGTGAGAGGTGTCAAAGGGATATAAAGTGAGAGAAGAGACAAGAAGGAAGACAAAGTGAGAACAGGCATAAAATGGGAGTGAGGGAAGGAAGAGGAGAGACGGGAGGGATGACGGAGATAAAGGGAAGAGAAACTGGTGTGGGAGAGAGTGGATAGGAGGATGGAGTGAACAGGGAAGTGGAGAGGGGAATAAGAGGGAAAATTAAGAGAAACGGTGGATGGAGAAAGCCGGCGAGAATGGGGGGGGGGGGGGGGAGGGAACACACACACACACACACTATAATATTTCTTCGTCAGTGTTGTCGATTTTCCCTCAGTCAATTTAAAGCTAATGTATTTCCACTATCTTGGTCGATCTCTCCACATTCTTTCCCAAGTCCTCTTTTATTCTCTGTCTTCCTTGAGTTTCCTTGTTTATTCCCCCCCCCCCCTCTCTCTCTCTCTCTCTCTATCTCTCTCCTTCAATCTACCTTTTCTTCATTTCTTTCATCTTTGTCTCTCCTTTCTCGTCCATTCTGCAATTTCCTTCATTTTAGTCCAATTTCTTCCTTTATCGTCTTTCTTCACCTATTCTTTACCAGTTCCTTCTTTATTTATTTCTCCTCCTCAATTCTCTGTATTTTCCAAGCAGTTTATCTTAATTTTTTCTTCTCTTCACTTGACCAGGTAATTTACTTCAATCTTAAGAACGTTTTTAACAAGTTTTGGCTCCTAAGTTCTTTAATCTCAAATTTTCTTTTCTTTTCGTATTTTTTTATTATAATTCGTACGTTTTTTTTTATCATCATTAAGTGTATTAAAACGAAGTCAAGAGAACATGATATTGTGAAAAGTTTTAAGTAACGCTGATTTAAAATTAACTATATTCTATAATGTTAAAGAAACGCTTATTTCTTTAGAATTGTGGAAAAGAATGATTAGTCTAATTGTGTTTATATTTAGTAACAATTTAAATGGGTCCCAATTTATAAGGCTCTAATACTGTACTATTATACCTTCAGTCTTATAGGTTAAATGTACACCTTAGCCAATAGAATTAAAGCAATTATGGTAGTTAAAACTGGTTAGGTTAGGTTAGGTTAGGTCAGGTCAGGTCAGGTCAGGTCCTACCGTACTAGAGCGATGACCCACTTTACTTACAATTTAATTTTTTTCTTTACTCATACATTCTTCTTTACTTTATTTATATTCCTTTACTTCTCTTGTTATTACTGGTTCCCCCACACCCAATTAGTTACCATTAGTTAACCCCTTCTCTACGGGACGCCACTTATATATTTTGTTTAGTTAACGCCAGACGATTTTATTCAACAGAGACATAACCCCTCTCCTTCCTCCTCCCCTCATTGCTCCCCTTCCTCCCAGCCCCTCCTCCCTCCCCTCATCGCTCCCCCTCCTCCCTCCCCCTCCTCAAGTTCACAATGAGTTACTGTGACTGTCTCAAGATATATAAGAACATAAGACTGGAGGAAACTGCAGCCGGCCTATTGGCCCATACTGGGCAGTCCCGTTTACACCCAACCCCTATTGTTCATATGAGCATCCAACCTATGTTTGAAGCAATTCAGCGTATTCGAGTTAATGATGATATTTGGTAACTTGTTCCATTCATCCACTACTCTGTTTCCAAACCAGTGTTTACCTATATCACGCCTAAATCTAAATTTGTCTAATTTAAACCATTGTTACGAGTTCGCTCCTGGTTGGATAGTTTGAGTACCTTTGTAATGTCCCCTTTGTTTAGCCCTGACTTCCACTTATACACCTCTATCAGGTCGCCCCTCGCTCTACGTCTCTCAAGGGAGTGCAAATTAAGATGCTTTAACCTGTCTCTATACTCAAGGTTCCTAATGCCCGGGATTAGTCTTGTCATTCTCCTCTGAATTCTTTCCAAGGATTCTATATCCATTCTGTAATACGGTGACCAGAACTGAACTGCGTAATCCAGGTGTGGTCTCACAAGAGCAAGATACAGTTTTAGGATGACCTCGCTAGTCTTGTAACTAACACTCCTTTGTATGAACCCAAGTACTTTATTAGCCTTGTTACGAGCAAAAACACATTGTTTACTTGGCTTAAGGTTCCTACTTATCATTACTCCTAAATCTCTCTCGCAGTCGGATTTCTCTATGGCATCGTTGTTCATCTGGTATCGGGTTTCCCTGTTTACATCTCCTATACTGAGTACTTTACATTTGTCGACGTTGAATTTCATCTGCCATTTTTCAGACCATTCGAAAAATTTGTTTAGATCTTCCTGTAGTTTTGCCGAGTCCTCGTCAGATTTGATAACACGTCCTATTTTAGTGTCATCAGCAAATTTACTTATGTTGCTGTCTACGCTGATATCTATGTCGTTTGTGTATATAATAAATAATAATGGTCCAAGTACTGAGCCTTGGGGAACTCCACTTGTTACGTTGCTCCAATGGGACTTAGTGCCGTTAATGTTCACTCGCTGTTTCCTGTCCTCTAACTACGCCCTAATCCATCTAAGGATGTCACCTTTGATGCCATGAGCTTCTACCTTTCTAATTAGTCTTTCGTGGGGGACTCTGTCGAAGGCTTTACTAAACTCGAGATATACCACATCATAATTGTGCCCCTCGTCCAACCCGATTCGAAAACTGATGAAAAGAATGTTAATAGATTAGTTAGGCAAGAACGTCCGCTTGTGAAGCCATGCTGGGAATCAATGATCAATCGGTGCTTCTCCAGGTGATTTCGAATAGAGTTTGAAATGATTGGGCGGTAGTTAGAGGATAGTGATCTAACCCCCTTCTTGAAAATCGGTATTACATTCGCTATCCTCCAGGATTCTGGTACTACACCTGTTTTTAATGACATGTTAAACAACTTTGCTAAGGGCATACTAAGCTCTTCCTTACATTCCTTTAATACTCTGGCAAATATCTCATCGGGACCAGGTGACTTATTAGGCTTTAGTTTGTCTATTTGCTTACTAACATCGTTACTAGTCACTACTATCTCACTTAATTTGGTTTCTTCACTATCTCTGAATAGAGTCGGTGCCTCGGGTATCATGTTTAAATTTTCGGTGGTGAAAACTGTTGAATAATATTTATTCAAATTATTGCTCATTTCTCCGTCGTTATCAGTGAGCTCGCCGAAGTCTGACCGTATTGGTCCAATCTTTTCTCGTGTTTTAGTTTGATACATTTGGTAGAATCCTTTGGGGTTTGTCTTCGCCTCCCTTGCTATCCTTACCTCATTATTCCTCTTTGCTTTCCTTATCTCGGTTTTAACCCTACTCGCCAATGCCCTATAATAGTCCCGGAGGTGGATTTCGCCACAATTTATCCTTCTACCTATAGCCTTCCTTTGGCCAATGATGTTTTTTAAATAATTATTTATCCATTTAGGGTCATTGTTGTCTGATCTGAGTTTTTTGTATGGTATGTTCTGCCTTTGTGCTTCCTCCTCATTTATCACCTTCCTTCTTAATTCTCTCCTTTATTATGGTGCTTATTTATTATTTTTTGTGCCTCGATACTTTGTTAGGACACAAACTGATGGTAATTGTAAGTGTGTAGTTAAGATAGAGTCTCAATGTAACTTTGTCTCTTAACTGACACTAACCGTTTCAATTCAATTCATTTAAGCATATCTAGTTAAGGTAGAGTCTTGGTGTAATTTTGATGCGAATTAGTAAATATTTATTCACTTAAAGACCCCTACAAGACAGTCAGATAGCTTCTTATATCCGTAGCTACGAGAATTGGTTAACATACAGACCTCGAAGACCTGAGGAGCCTGGTGTGGAGGAAGCGTAACCCAGTATCCTGAACGAGAGGAGATTCAGAGAAGGATCCTCCGTTATGTATCAACTTTCAAAATGGAAATGGGGTGAATTTATCAAGTCTGAACTGTTGAATCTGATGCCAGCCACTTCCTCTTGTGTGGGGTGTGGTGTGTGAGGTGTTGTGTGGTGTGGTGGTGTGGTGTGTTGTGGTATGTTGTGTTGTGTTGTGGTGTGCTGTGGTATGTTGTGTTGTGTTGTGGTGTGGTGTGCTGTGGTATGTTGTGGTGTGTTGTGGTGTGGTGTGTGTGTTGTGTGGTGTGGTGTGTGTGTTGTGTGGTGTGGTGTGGTGTGTTGTGTTGTGTGTGTTGTGTGGTGTGGTGTGGTGTGCTGTGTTGTGTGTGTTGTGTGGTGTTGCGTGTGTTGTGAGCCTCTGTCTGTCTGTGTTTGTGTAAAGTATGAAGATTAAAAAGAAACAGTCGTAAATATATACACACAATATAACAATGTTGTACAGATAATATTTAACCAGTTAGAGATACTCTTTATTTTTACGGGGATTATCCCACACGAGCACAGGTCACTGAACCCACAGCAAGGCCTGGGGGTGAAAATATAATAATAATAATAATAATAATAATAATAATTACTAAAAAGATATAAATTATAACAAAAATATACAAATAATAATAACCATAAATAATACAAAAACGAGAAAATGAATCGTGTGAGAAACAATATATATATGTCGTGTTGTCAATAGTAAGAGAAACAATTGAGACCCTGCAATTGTGTGTAAATGAGGCAGAAAGTCAGATCATCAACTTGGTCGCATATGGCAGCAGGGTCTACCATTAGACAACACATTATGCTTCCAATATCTTCCCAGTACCTCCCTGGTTGACAGCTGCCTACTACCTACTGTAAAAGATCTGTCGTGTTATAACTCTCAAGGATTACATCTCTCAACACTATCAAGACTTTTCAACATTTTTTTCCGCCTTTACCGTCACAACATACGTTTTCATTTCGATATATTCTTTTTTTTTCCATTTTCCTCGCTGTGGGTTTTAAATTCAGCCCGGGAAAAAGTGGAGGAAAAAAGAAAGATATTCTCGTATGTTAACTTTTCTATATACCTGGTACATTTAATCTTTTGTTATATTGTATGAAGGAATTTTTACACCTTTGAATTGATAACAGTTAGAAGATTTTCCCTAATAAATAAATACATTTTACTATATAACTTAGTGTAAAATAATTGTTCTTTATAACAGTACTATAGCTTAAAATAATTTGCTATATAATTCACGATAATCTCCCTTTTTAAACGCTATATAATTTAATGCTTATAGAATAGCTGTTCTACACACCTGACTCAATACTATAATGTTACTTACAGGTGAGGCTATGTTGACAGGTAACTCTCTTTTAACCCTTCAGTACGATGATTTAACCTCTTCTACCACTACCTCCACTTATACAACCTCTACTACTACCACTATCATCCCTACCACCACTACTACCATCACTACCACCCCTACTACCACAATCCCTACCACCACTACTCCTAGGATATGCTTACCCTCTAGGCAGATGTGAGCAAAACTAATAGTAAAGTGTGTGTGGCCAGAAATATGGCCACACACTACGCCTTAGACTGTGGAAAAATATAACTTTTTAGGGCCAGGTCCAGTCCCATAGTACAACGCTCTATCTCTGACGGCAAGATTCCTGATATGGTAAAACTGTAGCCACGTTCTCCATCTAGCAGCTAAGTAAACTCCTATGTGTAAAACCAAACAAACAACGTACTGGATCTTCTCTAGCACTGAACACTGCAATATCCTGACCACTAGGCTCTGATAAACACTCTTTGTGACCTCTGTTCTGTAATCCTTTTGGGCGATACCGCTTACAGGATGAGTGTAGGGTGTACAATAAACTAGCTGCTGTCCGCGGCAAACTGTAAAAATTCAATTCCTACCATTATCCCTACCACCCCTACCACTACTACCATCACTCCTACCGTCACTCCTACCACCACCACCCCTACCACCATCCGTACCACCACCACCCCTACCACTACTACCATCACTCCTACCGTCACTCCTACCACCACCACCCCTACCACTACTACCATCCGTACCACCACCACCAGTTACTCAGATCTCGTCCTCACGCCAGAATATTACCATAACAATGTAGTCATCACCTCGCTACAACAACAAGAATAAAAGACCTTATCTTACTTCTCCATAAAGACGAATATCCCATGCTCCAGGTTGTGAAGTACTGTAGATATAGGCCTATGAATAAATCACCTCTGTTGCGGGTGTACATAGAGATGAATATACTGTGTCCGCGGCAGAGTTCAGGTTAAAGGGCTATCTTGTGTATCACGGTGGTCCTATTGTACGAAAGTCGACCGTATTGTAGTTGTGCATTAGGGTGAATAATTGTACCGTCTAGGTTAGTTAGCATCGCCTCTCTTGGACTAGTTCACTAAGGTGTATTTCCTCTGTGTTAAGGTCTAGTTCATTTGTTTTAATAATGAGATTTTTACTTATTAACTTACTCCAATCCCCAGGTAAGTCATTTCGGTCTATTATTATTATTATTATTATTTAGTGTTATTATTATATGATTTTTATTACCATAATCTTTTCTCTCTCGTTATTAAACAGTGAACGAGTCTTTTATTGTCTTACATACACACACACACTGTCAGGGATTTCGCTATGTTAATTTCAATAAGTATATTACAATTCCTCTCTGTATCTTTCCTGATCTGTCGACAATCTTTTACAATTTCTTTAAGTTTTTCCTAAGTCTTCGTTGTATCACATTTCTTCGTTAAACAGTTAAACAATTAATCTTTAACGTTATATATCAGTTAATAAAAACAGTCACACATATTATCAGTCAATCTTCGGTGGTATATACAGAGCACTGATTGGCTGAGTTTTTCAACCAATAGGATAACGCTCACCATCAAACACCCAGATTATTACAAACATCAAAAATATTATACCCTCGAGTACCAGTGTCAATAGTAACGATTTAAATGTCCGCTATTATTAATTTTTTTACGAATAACATTTAGACAATTATACCGTCGAGGCTGAGAGAAAATATACATCTACCTACAGTATAGTGTAAAATAATGTATATAATAAAAGAATTAGTTATCCCTAAAATGCCAGTCGGGTTTTATTACAACCAAGAATCATCATTACCGAACGTGAAATATACATCTATAATCTACACACAAAAAAATACGTTAATATAGATAAGTATATTTCACTCACAGGAAATTATATCACAACAGATGTACCAGTATAACAAAAGCTAAGTATATTAATTAATAGCGCATATGTATCTTGATGGTGTATAAAGTGCCCCTGCTAAGGTGTATGTATGTATGTATGTATATATGTATGTATGTGTATGTATGTATATGTATGTATGTAATGTTATATGTATATGTAAAAATAAACCGTAAAAACTGCATTCGCGTTTATAAAATACTTACACACATTCTTTGCAACATGTCATAAATCCATATTGTTGAAATTTACAATGAGACGAAATTATTAAAACGTGAGAAGGACAAAGTTCCTCACTCTTGTAAAGCAAACAACTGAGACACTTAATCACCAAACATAAAAATGCAAACAAAGCAGAAAAATTCTATTAGTTTATGCTGGAGATTTTTGTTTGTGTAATTCTGATAATAGATTGAGATCAAACACGCGGACATACAGACAGGTGTTCAGTTAATACGTCACCTTGCATATAAATTGACAACATGCAAGCTTTTAAGGTCATGTCATTTTGTTAGGTTAGGTTAGATCAGGCCAAGCCAGGTTAGGTTAGATTAGGTCAAGTTAGATTAGGTCAGGTTAGATTAGGTCAGGTTAGGTTAGGTCAGGTCAGGTTAGGTCAGGTCAGGTTCGGTCAGGTCAGGTTAGATTAGGTCAGGTTAGGTTAGGTTAGGTTAGGTCAGGTTAGGTCAGGTCAGATCAGGTTAGGATAGGTCTGGCCAGGTGTACTGTATATCAATATCCCCTCAACATACACACGGACAACAGGTAACTCGGTACCGTAACTTCCCACATACAACGTTTATTTATTTATAAAAAAAAAAATATGGATCAGGAAAAAAGAATTAGTGTTGTTGGTGAAGGATCTCGACCGGACACACTGGAAAAATTGTTTTGCAGTGTGTGTCGGGATGATCCGTCCCGACCAATACTCTGTACACGTCACATGAACACAATTCCAGATCACTTTCATCACAGGAAGTTAAAATATTTATCTTTTGAAGTATTAATGGGGATATATTATTACTAAGCTAACTTCCCAAATAAGTTGAAATTTTAATAGAATTTTGATATTTTGTAAAAAAAATAAATTAATAAATAACCGATTGTTGATAGTATGAAATGTTTTGTTGTTTGATACAGAAAGCTATTACTATTACCAGAGCCAACAAGTAAAGCTATTGGACAAAAGTTAGACCCTCTTAACTGTTTCCAACTTCTAGTCAACTAATGTAGGCAATATTTTAATTACACTAAACTCTCTCGGCGTCAAAATCAACTAGTCCATTAAAGTACTAAATGTGTGTATGAAAAAGTACAAAGACATACTTCACCTCTCGGGGGATGTTAACATTATCAACACGAGAAGGAACAACAACAGTGCTGACATATATGACACAACGGACGATGGATTTTGACAACACTACCGAGACAACAGGTAACGCAGTGTTCATCTTGAAACTCATCGACTCCCTCCGTGAAACTACTTTTTTGGGGTTACAAGAGCTTCAGTACACAGAGGAGTCAGCTGGTGGTCATACACTTTATAAAAACATTCTCACAAGTCCCGGTAAAAATACGTATAATGATGGACTAAGCTGTATAAATTATCATACAACATCCACACAATATTTTAAACAAACACACAATGATGAAAAGAAAAAATTAATACAAAGTTTACTAACCACCTACAATAACAGACCTAAACTTCTAAACTTTAAAATACCACTTACAAAAAATAAAAAATAAAAAAAAAATCAACTACAAAAACACGTGAATACAATTAATACCATCACAAACTATACTATACCAGCCACTGATTTCAACTAAGTTAGATAATATCACCCAAACGTAAATAACAGATATTCACCACCAACCGCGCCATTACCACACACACACACACCTGAGCCACTTAGGGAATCGATTCACTAAAGACAAATTACCTGATCCTGACTACATTACCATCTTCATGAATATTAACCCCCACCTCTCTCCTCCTACTTTACTATCTGGTAATATTCTCTCTGACCAACACCACCATAACACCGCCAACACGACGAGCCATCGGTAACTCTTATCGAAAACTACACCAGGATAAGTCAAATACCTAATCAATTGTTCCATCTTTGTATTGTCATAATAAATCAGCTTAAGAGATTGATATGTTATTTATATCAGTAAGTTGATCCCTTGAGTATTATCTATGAATACAAGTCTTTTTTCCTGATACCCTCTATAAAAAATATAAAAAATTAATGTTTTATCGTTGATTTTCCTTCATAAAACCAAGTTACCCTCTGCTTCCCGGGGTCATATAAAATACTTAACAATATATCCCAGTATTTTATCAACTTCTTAATAAAAGCATCACAGAAATTCCCTCTATCTTCTCTCACTCTTTATAGAAATAATAATTGATATCTCTGACAAAAACATCACTATTAATCTTTATGAACATTACACCTTTCTTAAGAAAACACGTTCAAATATATCAATTCATTTTATATTCTCAATTAAAACATAAAAAGTTCCTATATTTTATGTTCTTGATACATTATAGGAAAAGAACTCCGTATATTTTCTTGTATTTATAAAGACTTCAAAGTAAGTTTCTTTATTTAATGATTTTTAGTGGTATAAAAAATGATCTTAATAAAAATAAATCTCATTATTCTTAATTAAAATAAAATTAATCTAACCATTAATAAAATCACCATTAACTTGTTTATTTTAATCTCCACAAAAATACTAGATAAATTTGAGGCTCGCTCTCTCTACCCCACCGTCTCTCTAACGTACACAGTCTCCAGGTCACATTCTCTCTCTAGCTCTATCTCACTCTAGCTCGCTCTCTCTACCCCACCGTCTCTCTAACGTAAACAGTCTCTAGGTCACATTCTCACTCTAGCTCTATCTCACTCTAGCTCTATCTCACTCTAGCTCGCTCTCACACACACACACTAACTAACTCACACTCTAAACTCACTCTAACACACCCAGGTTGAAAAATTACCCTAAAAAAAAAATCATTTTTATTTTCATTTTCCTCCAACAAAATTCAATTAACGGGACAGTGAGACGCGCAGCAGCTGTTTTGACCCACATCCATGAAGGTGTCAGATGCATTGTGAATATGAGTCATGACTTCCTTTGCAGCTGTCACTATCATTCATCACCGTCAACCCATTTTTCTTGCAGCAATGAAAGCAAAACTGCAACTCTTTTCCTTCCTTGTTTTTGCATATTTTTTTTTTACTCACTCATGAATTTTTGTCCGTGTTTCCGGTGTGATTCTTGTTTTATCTAGTGAAAGTAAATACTGCTTTTGTGTGTGTGTGTGTGTGTGTGTGTGTGTTTTATTCCTATTTTCATTTATTACATCTTTACTCTCTCTCTCTTTCTCTCTCTCTGCTATAAAAATACACAAACATATACAAACATAAAATATAAAACAATGGACTAAAACACGGGAGAACACACACACATACACACACACACACACACACTATAGCAAAATACTAAAATCCTTTAATTGAATAATAATAATAATAATGATGACGACCGAAATAACAATATTACAAAAGATAAAATAAAAGAATAAAATATAAACAAACGCAGAAAAATGATAAGACGCCTGATATTTCCTGATTAGTGGCAGAGTGAGTGAAGAAAGCCACTGAACAATTTTACGTGATGAAAACAAATGAATGAACATGAAAGACATGATACCGCAAGAACGAGCTTTAAATAATAACTAATAATAAATTGACGTTCGACGATAACTTTAAAAGATAAAACCAATCAAGACGAAACAATTGGAGAAGCCGTACAGACGATCATTTACGAACGTTCAGATGTAAATAAACTTCCCATTGGTTCTTACAAGATTCCGGCAGGACAGGAGAGGCGTTCATACAAGAGTTCAGAGGATAGCGACGGCATCGACACCCCGGGCTGAAAACCTTGTAAACACACGTATTTTATTAATTTTTTACTATAATTCTTTACTTCCAGTGAATTATATATAGTAAGAAATACATGTTTAAAGACATTAAGTTCTTATGTAGTTTAGAATGCGTCCTTAAAAGCTTAAGTTCTTATGAAACCTAAAATACGTGTATAAGAACTTAGATATTGATGCTTAGATATACAATAAAATCAACATCGTAAAACATCACTTTACAAAGACAATCAGAGGAAGATGTTGATTCCATTAATGCCAGGTGATGTAGATGAATATAATTAGAGATTAAAGAATGACTACGCCCGTCTGCCACTGAGAATACATAAAACACGCACGCAAGCACAGTCACACCTCACTGAACTGCAGCTTTATTGAAGAGCTTAGACAGAATTGATGATGGTCACGTCTCCAATAGCTTGACCTTCGAGAAAAAAAACATCATTGGGCAAACACCAGGCAAGTCAGGATGCCATGTTATACTGTACAGATCTAAGTAGAGCTTTTACCGTCACAAACAAACAAACGTAAACAAATTAATACACCACACAGACAAACAAGCAAACGTAAACAGATTCATAAAGCACTTAAACAATTACATAAAAACACAAACACAAAAACATACAAATACATAAACAATACAAACATACATAAAGAAGACGCATCACGAACACAAAGGGACAAACGTAAACAAACACAAACAAACAAACAAACAAGAAAACAGGGAAAACAAATTAAACTAAAAATACACCTTGGTCATCCTGATATACTCTCGTGATGAACTATTGACAGTCAGCCAAACAGACAGACAGACAGACAGACACGTTAAGAGAGAGAGAGAGAGAGAGAGAGAGAGAGAGAGAGAGAGAGAGAGAATGAATTAGACAACATAATCCACATAATTGACAATAGATAGAAGACCTTTGAAGCGTCCTCCAACTCACAGCTCATAATATAAATAATTAGAACATCCTAATT